>OU823259.1:0-22500 GCA_917490735.1 Dryobotodes eremita | reverse complement strand
CCGTGAAGAGCTGTGTGTGCAGGTATGTGAGGTGAATGTTCCTGCTTAGTCTGTGGGCGTCTGTGGCTGAGGGGAAAAGTATTTTTGTGACACTGGCTTTGCTCTCTTTTTGATATCTTTCCTCCCATTTGTCAATCGAACCGCTTCTAATGGTTCGCTTGACAAATGAGACAGGACATTTGTCAAAATCAGGTCGCCTTTTGATTTTTAGTGCTGCTGTTTTCGCCAGTTCATCTGCTCTTTCGTTCCCTTTTATTCCGACGTGGGCTTTAACCCAGTAAAGTTGAACGTCTTTGCCTAATTTCTTTAATTCTTTAGCATACTTCTTAATATTCAGAGCGAGTTGGTTGCAGGTGTCACCGTTCCTCAGTAGCTCCAGAGTTGACCTAGAGTCACTAAATATGCTAAACTCTTTTTCCGGGCTATGCGCGATCATCTCCATGGCTCTGTATACTGCATACAGCTCCGCTTGAAAGACGGTACAAAACTCCTCGAGCTTATATTTCTTGTTTTTAGTTTCGGCCGTCCCATTCCACCAGGATAGGGCGGCCCCAACTTTTCCCTCAATTCTGCTCCCGTCCGTAAAGATTTGTACTGTACCCTCCCTCATGCGCAGCTGTACGTCCGCGTTGCTCTCCAAGCATTGGAAGCCTAGGTCCTCTTCATCAGCTGGATGAGACTTCGCCAAGAAGCTCGCTTTCTCCTCGACAGATCGGCCTCTAAGAATCGGCTGAGGCTTCCCTCTCTTCGCCTCGTAGAGGGATGCTGCTTCCTTGACTCTCAGGTCAAGTGGCAGCAGTCCTGTCAAGATTAGAGCCGAATTCAGTGATACCGTCCTGTATGATTTGCTGATCTTCTGGGCGAAGCCCCTCAAAACAGTGTTAAGCTGGTTTTGAATGTATATTCTATCCGCTGCTCTGGCCCATACACTAGCTGCGTACAGGATAATCGGCTCTACAACTGCAGTGTAGATAACCCTTACTACTTCCGGATTTAGTCCCCAGGTTACCTTAGCTGCACCGGACAGCTGCCTAAAGATGTTGATGGCTTTTTTGCAGACGTATGTGACGTGGCTCCGGAAAGTCATCTTCCGGTCAATTATGAGTCCCAGCAGCTTGATCTCCTCGACAAGCGTAATGTCAACCCCACCCATGCGCAGCCGTGGAGTGTCGAATTTTAACTTCTTAGTAAGCAGCATCGCATGAGTTTTATGTGGCGCAAACTTGAGTTTGTTTCGAGCACCCCACCGCTGCACATGTGCCAGGCTGGCATTAGCTTCAACCTCCAGATTCAAAGCCGTTTTTGCCGAAAATATAAGAACCACGTCGTCTGCAAATGCTTGGCAGTACGTGTTTCTTTCTTCCAGTTCGTCCAGCAGCGGGTTCAGCAGGAGATTCCAGAACGTGGGCCCTGCAATCGATCCTTGTACGCATCCTTTGGAGGTACTCTTCATATATTCGACTCCAGCATATCTCAGCGCGACTTTCCTATTATCTAAGTAGTTTCCCACCAGTTTTCGGAGGTTAAGTGGACAGTGTTTCTCCGCCAGACGACTTTTGATTGCTGGCCACCACGCACTGTCAAACGCCCCCTCTATGTCCAGTGAGACAACTACCACCAGGTTCTTCTCCTTCAGCTTTAGGTCTATATGTTGTACCATGTCGTACAGAGCGTCCTCCGTGCTTCTCTGTGGCACAAATCCATACTGCCGTGGGTTCATTTGGGGTAGCATGTGCCACCTTAATCTCCGCACCAGCATCTTCTCTAATATTTTCCCTAGGATTGGAAGGAGTCCGATCGGTCGGTAAGATTTAGGATGGGTGTAATTATCCTTCCCAGGTTTCCTTAGAACGACGACCGCCGCTTCCTTCCACTTTTCCGGGAAGCAGGACAGCTCGAGGCATTTGTTTGTTATGGCCAAAAATACGTGTTCATTGTTACTAATGGCGGCCTCGCAGATGTCAGCAGTGAATCCGTCAGGGCCCGGCGCCTTCTTCGGGTTAAAACTCCTTGATGCATACCTAAGCTCGACAAGAGTGAAGGGTGGATCCATTTTGTCTTCTGGTATGCCTTGCTCTGAGCGTGCCGCTTCTTCCCTTATCTTAGCGTGTTCGGGGTTGTCTTCCCTTTCGTCATCATCTGGAAAGAAGGTTTCGGCCAGGACCCTGGCAGATTCATCTGAGTCTAAAGCCTCACCATTTTGAACTATTGGCAGATCTTCGTGCCTCTTCCTGGTCTTCAAGATTACTCTATATATGCCATCCCAGACGCTCTCCCTGTCCTGCCTCCCGCAAAAGTTTTTCCAACTTTCAGTTTGTGCCTTGCATGCTTGAGACTCATACTCTTCCTTTGCCCTCAGGTACTCCATCACGACCCCTTCCCGACGGCGTGGAGCTGCGCAACGGATTCTTCGCTTCTTCGTGAACATGGATTTTTTTAGCTGATCGGGTTAGGTTAGGTTAGGTTAGGTTAGGTTAGGTTAGGTTAGGTTAGGTTAGGTTAGGTTAGGTTAGGTTAGGTTAGGTTAGGTTAGGTTAGGTTAGGTTAGGTTAGGTTAGGTTAGGTTAGGTTAGGTTAGGTTAGGTTAGGTTAGGTTAGGTTTTTTTTTTTTTTTTTTTTTTTTTTTTTTTTTTTTTTTTTTTTTTTTGGCAGGAGTGGGAAATCCTCATGGACGCCCAGACTGACCCACATATGAGTCAGTCTGGGCAGTGCCGGACTCTTACCGGCTAAAACCCACTCCTGCCTTGCTTGTTTCCTCTGACTTTATCAGAGCCCTTGGTTCTGCGAAATATGGTTATTATATACAAACAAAATTTTTGTTCTTTTCTCAAACAAAACAAATACGGGGAGATACGTTTCCTGTGGCATGACCACCAACAACAAACACGAATACAAACTAATGTGACTGCTCGACTTTTATAGTACTTATATTTCTATAGTCTGCTTTATTTATTACGCATTTACATATATATATATAATAATTATTATTTTTACCTATTTTTATTGTTATATGACACTTAAATTATATACTTATTATACATTTAGTATCATAGTTTACTTAAGCTATCTTATTTCTTTTAATTACTATTGATGCTACTTTATTACAATAATTTAAAAATATTCTTCTTTTGTTTCCTTTTAGTATGCCTGGTAAATTCTGGGCGACCAGTGTGACGGCGAGTTGCTGCTCTGTCTCAAAACGCATTTTTGCGGAGATCGGGCACTCCAGCAATATGTGCAAAACCGTCTCTTCCACACCAGGCTCACAGGCGCACGATGAATTCTCCTTACACTTGAAGCGTTTCAGGTATGAAGAGAACCCACCGTGCCCCGTCAAGATTTGCGTGGTAATGCTCGTGGGAGCCATCTTGCGCACCACACCATACGCCACCACTGCGTCCGGGAAGAAGAGTTTGGTGCCTGAGGCTGTATCACCCGTCCTATATCTCTCGTTCCACTCGTCAAGCGTTTCCGACCGGATTCTTCGCTTGACGAATGATACGGGACACTGGTCGTAATCTGGCCTCTTCTTCGACCCCAGTGCAGCTTCCTTCGCGAGTTGATCGGCCCTCTCGTTCCCCTCTAACCCTGCGTGGGCCTTGATCCAGAACAAGGAGACACTCTTGTTCTGGAGCTTACAGCGTCGTATGATGTCTCTGGTTTCCACGGCCAAGGGATGGGAGGAACTTACGTTGGTCACCGATTGAAGGGCCGCCATAGAGTCGCTGAAGATGCCGAACGTGGTTTCACTCCGTTTGAGTGCTTCCCCAGCTGCTCTTTGTATAGCCAAGAGTTCGGCCTGGTAGACGGTGCAGTAGGACGGCAGGGCAAGCTTGAGGGTCTTTGTTTCGGTGGTGCCATTCCACAATGAAAGCGCCGCTCCGACTTTGCCCTCAATCTTGCTGCCGTCGGTGAATATGCGCACGGTGAAATTGCTGTGGCTGTTGTATTGTTCCTCGTCTACCAGGCTTCCAAACTCCAGAGTTGTTTGCTCTGCTGGATGCGGGGCCTCCATGGCTGGGGCCATTCGCTCCACCTCCCTGTCTCCCAGTACGAGCTGGGGTACTCCCCTCTTGGCTTCGTAGAGCGTAGCCACTTCCCGGATACGGAGGTCGAGCGGGAGTATCCCAGCCAGCACCAGTGCCGAGTTTAGAGAGACTGTGCGGTAGGCTCTGCACAACTTCTGGGCAAACCCTCTCTGGACAATGTTGAGCTGCTTTATAACTCCTAGCTTGTTAGCAGCTGGTGCCCATGCGCTTGCAGCGTATAGCACTGTCGGTTCCACAGCTGCGGTGTAAATGGTCCTTATCACTTCAGGGTGCAGACCCCAACTCACCCGGGCTGCCCTGGCTAGCTGCTTATAGATAGCTATCGCCTTCTTACAGACGACAGCTATGTGCTTGTTAAATGTGAGTTTATTATCGATGACGAGCCCTAATATTTTAACATCTTGGGACATTCCGATGTCGATCCCCCCCATGCTCAGGCGCGGCGTGTCATACTTGAGCCTCCGCGTTAGTACCATTGCACAGGTTTTGTGCGGTGCGAATTTGAGCCGATTTCTGACACCCCATGCCCGAACATGTTCGAGAGCGGCATTGGCTTGTCCTTCGATTTCTTGTGCGCTATTACCGTCGAACACCAGCACCACATCATCGGCAAATGCCTGGCAGTAGTCACCCCTACTCTCCAGCTGTTTCAGAAGAGGATCCAACAGCAAGTTCCAAAATATGGGCCCCCCTATAGATCCCTGGACGCACCCTTTGCTGGTCTGTCTTTTAAACTCCTCCCCAGCGTACCTCACGGTGACCATCCTATCACTGAGGTAGCTGCTGACTACCCGTCTCAGATTTACAGGACACCTTTCCTCAGCCAATCGTACCTTAATAGCCGGCCACCACGCACTGTCGAATGCTCCCTCGATATCCAGTGACACAAGCGTGATAATTTTCTTCTGTGCCAACTTTGCACGGATGTACTGCACGAGGGTAAAGAGGGAGTCTTCAGTGCTTTTTTGGGGCATAAAGCCGTATTGGCGAGTACTAATCCCGGGTAACAAGTAGAATTTGAGACGAGCAACCAGCATCTTTTCGTACACTTTCCCTAGGACAGGCAAAAGCCCAATCGGCCTGTACGACTTTGGTACGGTGTACGAGTCTTTGCCTGGCTTTCTGAGCACAACCACCGTAGCTTCCTTCCAGGTCTTCGGGAAGTGGTGGTGCGCCAGGCATTTGTTCAACAGTGCCAGGAAGTAGTCAGGGTCACATCTTATGGCCTGAGAGCAAATGTCAGCCGTGAAACCGTCGGCTCCCGGGGCCTTTTTAGGGTTAAACGACAACATAGACCTGTTAAGCTCGCTTTGGGTAAACGGTGGGTCATGTCGTTCACCATGACTCCAGGCGTTTACCGTGTCTGCCAGTTGTCGGGTTCGGCGATGATCCATGTTGTCGTCTTCCTCCCGGTCCTCGGGATAAAACGTCTCGGCTAACAGCCTGACTGAGCCTTTTGCGTCCAGTATCTGCCCTTCCTTCAGCAGTGGCAGATCTTCCTGTCTCTTCGCTATCCTTCCCATTACCCTATATATTCCCTCCCAGACCCCTTCCCTGTCCTGTTTGCCGCAGAACTCCTTCCAACTGTCCGCTTGGGCCTTTGTCGCCGCTGACTCATACTCCTCTTTTGCTTTCAGGTACAGATCAACAACCATCGCTCTTCGGACCGGCGCTGCGTTCCTGACTCTCACTTTCCTGGTGGCGACCAGCCTCTTCATCTGCGCGAGTTCCTCGGACCACCACGGCAAGGTGAGTGTTTGTGTGTTCTGTTTATGTGGTATAGTGTCTCTGCATGTGTCTGTTATGGCTTGTGTGTATGTGTTTATAGCCAATTCTAATTCATCTACGTTGTGTGTGTTTGACAAATCCACTAGGGTTAACTTTCTGTCCAGCATAAGTAGTGACAGTTTCTCATGAAACTGCCTCCAGTTTGCTTTTCTGGTATTGTATACCCTAGTGGTTCGTTCAATTGCCATGCCTTTGGATTTTATCAAATTAATACTAAATGTTATGCCGTTGTGATCGGAACTCGTGAGACCCTCCTCGATCCGCCAGCCGTCCACCAGGTCGAGCATGTCCACCGAACAGGCCGTCACGTCCACGTGGCTGCTGTACCTCACCCCGCCTCTCACAGTATCGAAGGTCGGGATGTCCCCTGTGTTGAGGATCTGTAGCCCCAATTCCCCCAGTGTTCCACATATCTGCTCTCCTCTCGGGTCTTCGTTGCTGCTACCCCACCAAGTACTTTTCGCGTTTGCGTCCCCTCCAATAACCAACCTGTTTGAACCCATCTCTCGCTCTATCCGTTTGAGATGCTCCAGGTATGGCTCTATGGGCTTGTCCGGCTCGAAGTAGAAGGACACCAGCGTGATCGTCCAGGCTCTGGTTCGGACTCCCACCACAACGATGTTGTTTGTGGTGAGTTGCGGGTACTGCAAGACGTCCAGATCTTTATCAAAGACAGCTATTGCCGCCTTTACAGTCCCTTCTCCTCCCTCAGAGCTCTGGAAGACCCTTACGCCCCGGTAACTCTTCATCCTTCTCACCCCACCCACATAAGGCTCCTGGAGCATTGCTACGGCGACTTTGTTCTTGACAGCTTCCAGCAGGAGCTCATTCGTAGCTAGCTGACTTCTTTGTAGATTGGCCTGGATCATTCTGTACTCATTGGTGGTCGCAGGGACAACTTTAGCAATATGCCACTGAGGCTCGGGCCAATGCATCCCACTTCCTTCGCACCGGGCATTCGCCGCTGAACGCATTGTGCTCGTGGTTCCCCATCTTTGCTCTGGTGCAGTTGATGCACACCGCTGCTTCGCCAATCTGTCTATCTGGGCAGTCTGCCCTGAGATGCGGGCCGCCGCAGTGGCTACATAGGTCTGCTGGCTCTTTGCAGAAGCGTTTACCGTGTCCGAATCCCAAGCAGCGGGTACACTGCACCAGCGGCGTCTGGTCTTCAACGCGCACTCTCTGGAGGTCGATTCTGAGCTTCCCTCCATCAATCGCCCTTCTCCAGATAGCGGGAGAGACACTCAGCACAACGTGATTCATGTGGGGGTTTCTTGTTTTCCTCCTGTATTTGACTGCTGCCCTTCCTTCCTCGCCTCCGAGGTCGTGAAAGATCTCCCGGTTCTGATTCCTGAGGGCTTTGAGGACTTCCTCGTCGCTGTGTATCAGCAACACGTCCCTCAGAATCAGAAGCGGGTCCCTGTTCGTCACTTCCTCGACGACGAGGTTGCCTCCGGCCGCTTCTAGTCTTTCTTTGATCTTTCTTCTCTCCTCTTTTGTTGAACAGCCCATGATAATCTTCCTGTCTTTTGCCCTTCTCACTCTTTCCACTTGCACCCAGCCCTCCTTTGCGTCCACTGCCCTCCTTATTTTCTCCAATACCTCTTCACCCGTCTCTAACTCTTGTGTTGAGGAGACAACCACGGAATGCAACGTCGGGTTAGGTTAGGTTAGGTTAGGTTAGGTTAGGTTAGGTTAGGTTAGGTTAGGTTAGGTTAGGTTAGGTTAGGTTAGGTTAGGTTAGGTTAGGTTAGGTTAGGTTAGGTTAGGTTAGGTTAGGTTAGGTTAGGTTAGGTTAGGTTAGGTTAGGTTAGGTTAGGTTAGGTTAGGTTAGGTTAGGTTAGGTTAGGTTAGGTTAGGTTAGGTTAGGTTAGGTTAGGTTAGGTTAGGTTAGGTTAGGTTAGGTTAGGTTAGGTTAGGTTAGGTTAGGTTAGGTTAGGTTAGGTTAGGTTAGGTTAGGTTAGGTTAGGTTAGGTTAGGTTAGGTTAGGTTAGGTTAGGTTAGGTTAGGTTAGGTTAGGTTAGGTTAGGTTAGGTTAGGTTAGGTTAGGTTAGGTTAGGTTAGGTTAGGTTAGGTTAGGTTAGGTTAGGTTATGTTAGGTTAGGTTAGGTTAGGTTAGGTTAGGTTAGGTTAGGTTAGGTTAGGTTAGGTTAGGTTAGGTTAGGTTAGGTTAGGTTAGGTTAGGTTAGGTTAGGTTAGGTTAGGTTAGGTTAGGTTAGGTTAGGTTAGGTTAGGTTAGGTTAGGTTAGGTTAGGTTAGGTTAGGTTAGGTTAGGTTAGGTTAGGTTAGGTTAGGTTAGGTTAGGTTAGGTTAGGTTAGGTTAGGTTAGGTTAGGTTAGGTTAGGTTAGGTTAGGTTAGGTTAGGTTAGGTTAGGTTAGGTTAGGTTAGGTTAGGTTAGGTTAGGTTAGGTTAGGTTAGGTTAGGTTAGGTTAGGTTAGGTTAGGTTAGGTTAGGTTAGGTTAGGTTAGGTTAGGTTAGGTTAGGTTAGGTTAGGTTAGGTTAGGTTAGGTTAGGTTAGGTTAGGTTAGGTTAGGTTAGGTTAGGTTAGGTTAGGTTAGGTTAGGTTAGGTTAGGTTAGGTTAGGTTAGGTTAGGTTAGGTTAGGTTAGGTTAGGTTAGGTTAGGTTAGGTTAGGTTAGGTTAGGTTAGGTTAGGTTAGGTTAGGTTAGGTTAGGTTAGGTTAGGTTAGGTTAGGTTAGGTTAGGTTAGGTTAGGTTAGGTTAGGTTAGGTTAGGTTAGGTTAGGTTAGGTTAGGTTAGGTTAGGTTAGGTTAGGTTAGGTTAGGTTAGGTTAGGTTAGGTTAGGTTAGGTTAGGTTAGGTTAGGTTAGGTTTTTTTTTTTTTTTTTTTTTTTTTTTGTTTTGGCAGGAGTGGGAAATCCTCATGGACGCCCAGACTGACTCACTTATGATTCAGTCTGGGCAGTGCCGGACTCTTACCGGCTAAAACCCACTCCTGCCTTGCTTGTTTCCTCTGACATTATCAGAGCCCTTGGTTCTGCGAAATATGGTTATTATATACAAACTAAATTTTTGGTTCTTATATCAAACAAAACAATTACGGGGAGATACGTTTCCTGTGGCATGACCACCAACAACAAACACGAATACAAACTAATGTGACTGCTTGACTTTTATACTACTTATATTTCTATAGTATGCTTTATTTAATACGTATTCACATATATATGATAATTATTATTTTATACCTATTTTAATTGTTATATGATACTTAAATTATATACTTATTATACATTTAGTATCATATTTTACTTAAGCTTATTCCTTTTTATTACTATCGATGCTACTTCATTACAATAATTTAAAAATATACTTCTTTTCTTTCCTTTCATCAAGCCTGGTAAATTTTGGGCGACCAGTGCGACGGCGAGTAGCTGCTCTGTCTCAAAACGCATTTTTGCGGAGATCGGGCACTCCAGCAATATGTGCAAAACCGTCTCCTCCACACCAGGCTCACAGGCGCACGATGAGTTCTCCTTACACTTGAAGCGTTTCAGGTATGAAGAGAACCCACCGTGCCCCGTCAAGATTTGCGTTGTAATGCTAGTGGGAGCCATCTTGCGCACCACACCATACGCCACCACTGCGTCCGGGAAGAAGAGTTTGGTGCCTGAGGCTGTATCACCCGACCTATATCTCTCGTTCCACTCGTCAAGCGTATCCGACCGGATTCTTCGCTTGACGAATGATACGGGACACAGGTCGTAATCCGGCCTTTTCTTCGACCCTAGTGCGGCTTCCTTCGCGAGTTGATCGGCCCTCTCGTTCCCCTCTAACCCTGCGTGGGCCTTGATCCAGAACAAGGAGACACTCTTGTTCTGGAGCTTACAGCGTCGTATGATGTCTCTGGTTTCCACGGCCAAGGGGTGGGGGGAACTTACGTTGGTCACCGACTGAAGGGCCGCCATAGAGTCGCTGAAGATGCCGAACGTGGTTTCAGTCCGTTTGAGTGCTTCCCCAGCTGCTCTTTGTATAGCCAGGAGTTCGGCCTGGTAGACGGTGCAGTAGGACGGCAGGGCAAGCTTGAGGGCCTTTGTTTCGGTGGTGCTATTCCATAATGATAGCGCCGCTCCGACTTTGCCCTCAATCTTGCTGCCGTCGGTGAATATGCGCACGGCGAGATTGCTGTGGCTGTTGTATTGTTCCTCGTCTACCAGGCTTCCAAACTCCAGAGTTGTTTGCTCTGCTGGGTGCGGGGCCTCTATTGCTGAGGCCATTCGCTCCACCTCCCTGTCTCCCAGTACAAGCTGGGGTACTCCCCTCTTGGCTTCGTAGAGCGAAGCCGCTTCCCGTATACGGAGGTCGAGCGGGAGTATCCCAGCCAGCACCAGTGCCGAGTTTAGGGAGACTGTGCGGTAGGCTCTGCACAGCTTCTGGGCAAATCCTCTTTGGACAATGTTGAGCTGCTTTTTTACTCCCAGCTTGTTAGCAGCTGGTGCCCATGCACTCGCAGCGTATAGCACTGTCGGCTCCACTGCTGCGGTGTAAATTACCCTTATCACTTCAGGGGGTTAGGTTAGGTTAGGTTAGGTTAGGTTAGGTTAGGTTAGGTTAGGTTAGGTTAGGTTAGGTTAGGTTAGGTTAGGTTAGGTTAGGTTAGGTTAGGTTAGGTTAGGTTAGGTTAGGTTAGGTTAGGTTAGGTTAGGTTAGGTTAGGTTAGGTTAGGTTAGGTTAGGTTAGGTTAGGTTAGGTTAGGTTAGGTTAGGTTAGGTTAGGTTAGGTTAGGTTAGGTTAGGTTAGGTTAGGTTAGGTTAGGTTAGGTTAGGTTAGGTTAGGTTAGGTTAGGTTAGGTTAGGTTAGGTTAGGTTAGGTTAGGTTAGGTTAGGTTAGGTTAGGTTAGGTTAGGTTAGGTTAGGTTAGGTTAGGTTAGGTTAGGTTAGGTTAGGTTAGGTTAGGTTAGGTTAGGTTAGGTTAGGTTAGGTTAGGTTAGGTTAGGTTAGGTTAGGTTAGGTTAGGTTAGGTTAGGTTAGGTTAGGTTAGGTTAGGTTAGGTTAGGTTAGGTTAGGTTAGGTTAGGTTAGGTTAGGTTAGGTTAGGTTAGGTTAGGTTAGGTTAGGTTAGGTTAGGTTAGGTTAGGTTAGGTTAGGTTAGGTTAGGTTAGGTTAGGTTAGGTTAGGTTAGGTTAGGTTAGGTTAGGTTAGGTTAGGTTAGGTTAGGTTAGGTTAGGTTAGGTTAGGTTAGGTTAGGTTAGGTTAGGTTAGGTTAGGTTAGGTTAGGTTAGGTTAGGTTAGGTTAGGTTAGGTTAGGTTAGGTTAGGTTAGGTTAGGTTAGGTTAGGTTAGGTTAGGTTAGGTTAGGTTAGGTTAGGTTAGGTTAGGTTAGGTTAGGTTAGGTTAGGTTAGGTTAGGTTAGGTTAGGTTAGGTTAGGTTAGGTTAGGTTAGGTTAGGTTAGGTTAGGTTAGGTTAGGTTAGGTTAGGTTAGGTTAGGTTAGGTTAGGTTAGGTTAGGTTAGGTTAGGTTAGGTTAGGTTAGGTTAGGTTAGGTTAGGTTAGGTTAGGTTAGGTTAGGTTAGGTTAGGTTAGGTTAGGTTAGGTTAGGTTAGGTTAGGTTAGGTTAGGTTAGGTTAGGTTAGGTTAGGTTAGGTTAGGTTAGGTTAGGTTAGGTTAGGTTAGGTTAGGTTAGGTTAGGTTAGGTTAGGTTAGGTTAGGTTAGGTTAGGTTAGGTTAGGTTAGGTTAGGTTAGGTTAGGTTAGGTTAGGTTAGGTTAGGTTAGGTTAGGTTAGGTTAGGTTAGGTTAGGTTAGGTTAGGTTAGGTTAGGTTAGGTTAGGTTAGGTTAGGTTAGGTTAGGTTAGGTTAGGTTAGGTTAGGTTAGGTTAGGTTAGGTTAGGTTAGGTTAGGTTAGGTTAGGTTAGGTTAGGTTAGGTTAGGTTAGGTTAGGTTAGGTTAGGTTAGGTTAGGTTAGGTTAGGTTAGGTTAGGTTAGGTTAGGTTAGGTTAGGTTAGGTTAGGTTAGGTTAGGTTAGGTTAGGTTAGGTTAGGTTAGGTTAGGTTAGGTTAGGTTAGGTTAGGTTAGGTTAGGTTAGGTTAGGTTAGGTTAGGTTAGGTTAGGTTAGGTTAGGTTAGGTTAGGTTAGGTTAGGTTAGGTTAGGTTAGGTTAGGTTAGGTTAGGTTAGGTTAGGTTAGGTTAGGTTAGGTTAGGTTAGGTTAGGTTAGGTTAGGTTAGGTTAGGTTAGGTTAGGTTAGGTTAGGTTAGGTTAGGTTAGGTTAGGTTAGGTTAGGTTAGGTTAGGTTAGGTTAGGTTAGGTTAGGTTAGGTTAGGTTAGGTTAGGTTAGGTTAGGTTAGGTTAGGTTAGGTTAGGTTAGGTTAGGTTAGGTTAGGTTAGGTTAGGTTAGGTTAGGTTAGGTTAGGTTAGGTTAGGTTAGGTTAGGTTAGGTTAGGTTAGGTTAGGTTAGGTTAGGTTAGGTTAGGTTAGGTTAGGTTAGGTTAGGTTAGGTTAGGTTAGGTTAGGTTAGGTTAGGTTAGGTTAGGTTAGGTTAGGTTAGGTTAGGTTAGGTTAGGTTAGGTTAGGTTAGGTTAGGTTAGGTTAGGTTAGGTTAGGTTAGGTTAGGTTAGGTTAGGTTAGGTTAGGTTAGGTTAGGTTAGGTTAGGTTAGGTTAGGTTAGGTTAGGTTAGGTTAGGTTAGGTTAGGTTAGGTTAGGTTAGGTTAGGTTAGGTTAGGTTAGGTTAGGTTAGGTTAGGTTAGGTTAGGTTAGGTTAGGTTAGGTTAGGTTAGGTTAGGTTAGGTTAGGTTAGGTTAGGTTAGGTTAGGTTAGGTTAGGTTAGGTTAGGTTAGGTTAGGTTAGGTTAGGTTAGGTTAGGTTAGGTTAGGTTAGGTTAGGTTAGGTTAGGTTAGGTTAGGTTAGGTTAGGTTAGGTTAGGTTAGGTTAGGTTAGGTTAGGTTAGGTTAGGTTAGGTTAGGTTAGGTTAGGTTAGGTTAGGTTAGGTTAGGTTAGGTTAGGTTAGGTTAGGTTAGGTTAGGTTAGGTTAGGTTAGGTTAGGTTAGGTTAGGTTAGGTTAGGTTAGGTTAGGTTAGGTTAGGTTAGGTTAGGTTAGGTTAGGTTAGGTTAGGTTAGGTTAGGTTAGGTTAGGTTAGGTTAGGTTAGGTTAGGTTAGGTTAGGTTAGGTTAGGTTAGGTTAGGTTAGGTTAGGTTAGGTTAGGTTAGGTTAGGTTAGGTTAGGTTAGGTTAGGTTAGGTTAGGTTAGGTTAGGTTAGGTTAGGTTAGGTTAGGTTAGGTTAGGTTAGGTTAGGTTAGGTTAGGTTAGGTTAGGTTAGGTTAGGTTAGGTTAGGTTAGGTTAGGTTAGGTTAGGTTAGGTTAGGTTAGGTTAGGTTAGGTTAGGTTAGGTTAGGTTAGGTTAGGTTAGGTTAGGTTAGGTTAGGTTAGGTTAGGTTAGGTTAGGTTAGGTTAGGTTAGGTTAGGTTAGGTTAGGTTAGGTTAGGTTAGGTTAGGTTAGGTTAGGTTAGGTTAGGTTAGGTTAGGTTAGGTTAGGTTAGGTTAGGTTAGGTTAGGTTAGGTTAGGTTAGGTTAGGTTAGGTTAGGTTAGGTTAGGTTAGGTTAGGTTAGGTTAGGTTAGGTTAGGTTAGGTTAGGTTAGGTTAGGTTAGGTTAGGTTAGGTTAGGTTAGGTTAGGTTAGGTTAGGTTAGGTTAGGTTAGGTTAGGTTAGGTTAGGTTAGGTTAGGTTAGGTTAGGTTAGGTTAGGTTAGGTTAGGTTAGGTTAGGTTAGGTTAGGTTAGGTTAGGTTAGGTTAGGTTAGGTTAGGTTAGGTTAGGTTAGGTTAGGTTAGGTTAGGTTAGGTTAGGTTAGGTTAGGTTAGGTTAGGTTAGGTTAGGTTAGGTTAGGTTAGGTTAGGTTAGGTTAGGTTAGGTTAGGTTAGGTTAGGTTAGGTTAGGTTAGGTTAGGTTAGGTTAGGTTAGGTTAGGTTAGGTTAGGTTAGGTTAGGTTAGGTTAGGTTAGGTTAGGTTAGGTTAGGTTAGGTTAGGTTAGGTTAGGTTAGGTTAGGTTAGGTTAGGTTAGGTTAGGTTAGGTTAGGTTAGGTTAGGTTAGGTTAGGTTAGGTTAGGTTAGGTTAGGTTAGGTTAGGTTAGGTTAGGTTAGGTTAGGTTAGGTTAGGTTAGGTTAGGTTAGGTTAGGTTAGGTTAGGTTAGGTTAGGTTAGGTTAGGTTAGGTTAGGTTAGGTTAGGTTAGGTTAGGTTAGGTTAGGTTAGGTTAGGTTAGGTTAGGTTAGGTTAGGTTAGGTTAGGTTAGGTTAGGTTAGGTTAGGTTAGGTTAGGTTAGGTTAGGTTAGGTTAGGTTAGGTTAGGTTAGGTTAGGTTAGGTTAGGTTAGGTTAGGTTAGGTTAGGTTAGGTTAGGTTAGGTTAGGTTAGGTTAGGTTAGGTTAGGTTAGGTTAGGTTAGGTTAGGTTAGGTTAGGTTAGGTTAGGTTAGGTTAGGTTAGGTTAGGTTAGGTTAGGTTAGGTTAGGTTAGGTTAGGTTAGGTTAGGTTAGGTTAGGTTAGGTTAGGTTAGGTTAGGTTAGGTTAGGTTAGGTTAGGTTAGGTTAGGTTAGGTTAGGTTAGGTTAGGTTAGGTTAGGTTAGGTTAGGTTAGGTTAGGTTAGGTTAGGTTAGGTTAGGTTAGGTTAGGTTAGGTTAGGTTAGGTTAGGTTAGGTTAGGTTAGGTTAGGTTAGGTTAGGTTAGGTTAGGTTAGGTTAGGTTAGGTTAGGTTAGGTTAGGTTAGGTTAGGTTAGGTTAGGTTAGGTTAGGTTAGGTTAGGTTAGGTTAGGTTAGGTTAGGTTAGGTTAGGTTAGGTTAGGTTAGGTTAGGTTAGGTTAGGTTAGGTTAGGTTAGGTTAGGTTAGGTTAGGTTAGGTTAGGTTAGGTTAGGTTAGGTTAGGTTAGGTTAGGTTAGGTTAGGTTAGGTTAGGTTAGGTTAGGTTAGGTTAGGTTAGGTTAGGTTAGGTTAGGTTAGGTTAGGTTAGGTTAGGTTAGGTTAGGTTAGGTTAGGTTAGGTTAGGTTAGGTTAGGTTAGGTTAGGTTAGGTTAGGTTAGGTTAGGTTAGGTTAGGTTAGGTTAGGTTAGGTTAGGTTAGGTTAGGTTAGGTTAGGTTAGGTTAGGTTAGGTTAGGTTAGGTTAGGTTAGGTTAGGTTAGGTTAGGTTAGGTTAGGTTAGGTTAGGTTAGGTTAGGTTAGGTTAGGTTAGGTTAGGTTAGGTTAGGTTAGGTTAGGTTAGGTTAGGTTAGGTTAGGTTAGGTTAGGTTAGGTTAGGTTAGGTTAGGTTAGGTTAGGTTAGGTTAGGTTAGGTTAGGTTAGGTTAGGTTAGGTTAGGTTAGGTTAGGTTAGGTTAGGTTAGGTTAGGTTAGGTTAGGTTAGGTTAGGTTAGGTTAGGTTAGGTTAGGTTAGGTTAGGTTAGGTTAGGTTAGGTTAGGTTAGGTTAGGTTAGGTTAGGTTAGGTTAGGTTAGGTTAGGTTAGGTTAGGTTAGGTTAGGTTAGGTTAGGTTAGGTTAGGTTAGGTTAGGTTAGGTTAGGTTAGGTTAGGTTAGGTTAGGTTAGGTTAGGTTAGGTTAGGTTAGGTTAGGTTAGGTTAGGTTAGGTTAGGTTAGGTTAGGTTAGGTTAGGTTAGGTTAGGTTAGGTTAGGTTAGGTTAGGTTAGGTTAGGTTAGGTTAGGTTAGGTTAGGTTAGGTTAGGTTAGGTTAGGTTAGGTTAGGTTAGGTTAGGTTAGGTTAGGTTAGGTTAGGTTAGGTTAGGTTAGGTTAGGTTAGGTTAGGTTAGGTTAGGTTAGGTTAGGTTAGGTTAGGTTAGGTTAGGTTAGGTTAGGTTAGGTTAGGTTAGGTTAGGTTAGGTTAGGTTAGGTTAGGTTAGGTTAGGTTAGGTTAGGTTAGGTTAGGTTAGGTTAGGTTAGGTTAGGTTAGGTTAGGTTAGGTTAGGTTAGGTTAGGTTAGGTTAGGTTAGGTTAGGTTAGGTTAGGTTAGGTTAGGTTAGGTTAGGTTAGGTTAGGTTAGGTTAGGTTAGGTTAGGTTAGGTTAGGTTAGGTTAGGTTAGGTTAGGTTAGGTTAGGTTAGGTTAGGTTAGGTTAGGTTAGGTTAGGTTAGGTTAGGTTAGGTTAGGTTAGGTTAGGTTAGGTTAGGTTAGGTTAGGTTAGGTTAGGTTAGGTTAGGTTAGGTTAGGTTAGGTTAGGTTAGGTTAGGTTAGGTTAGGTTAGGTTAGGTTAGGTTAGGTTAGGTTAGGTTAGGTTAGGTTAGGTTAGGTTAGGTTAGGTTAGGTTAGGTTAGGTTAGGTTAGGTTAGGTTAGGTTAGGTTAGGTTAGGTTAGGTTAGGTTAGGTTAGGTTAGGTTAGGTTAGGTTAGGTTAGGTTAGGTTAGGTTAGGTTAGGTTAGGTTAGGTTAGGTTAGGTTAGGTTAGGTTAGGTTAGGTTAGGTTAGGTTAGGTTAGGTTAGGTTAGGTTAGGTTAGGTTAGGTTAGGTTAGGTTAGGTTAGGTTAGGTTAGGTTAGGTTAGGTTAGGTTAGGTTGGTTAGGTTAGGTTAGGTTAGGTTAGGTTAGGTTAGGTTAGGTTAGGTTAGGTTAGGTTAGGTTAGGTTAGGTTAGGTTAGGTTAGGTTAGGTTAGGTTAGGTTAGGTTAGGTTAGGTTAGGTTAGGTTAGGTTAGGTTAGGTTAGGTTAGGTTAGGTTAGGTTAGGTTAGGTTAGGTTAGGTTAGGTTAGGTTAGGTTAGGTTAGGTTAGGTTAGGTTAGGTAGGTTAGGTTAGGTTAGGTTAGGTTAGGTTAGGTTAGGTTAGGTTAGGTTAGGTTAGGTTAGGTTAGGTTAGGTTAGGTTAGGTTAGGTTAGGTTAGGTTAGGTTAGGTTAGGTTAGGTTAGGTTAGGTTAGGTTAGGTTAGGTTAGGTTAGGTTAGGTTAGGTAGAAGGTTAGGTTAGGTTAGGTTAGGTTAGGTTAGGTTAGGTTAGGTTAGGTTAGGTTAGGTTAGGTTAGGTTAGGTTAGGTTAGGTTAGGTTAGGTTAGGTAGTTAGGTTAGGTTAGGTTAGGTTAGGTTATAGGGTTAGGTTAGGTTAGTTAGGTTAGTAGGTTAGGTTAGGTAGGTTAGGTTAGGTTAGGTTAGGTTAGGTTAGGTTAGGTTAGGTTAGGTTAGGTTAGTTAGGTTAGGTTAGGTTAGGTTAGGTTAGGTTAGGTTAGGTTAGGTTAGGTTAGGTTAGGTTAGGTTAGGTTAGGTTAGGTTAGGTTAGGTTAGGTTAGGTTAGGTTAGGTTAGGTTAGGTTAGGTTAGGTTAGGTTAGGTTAGTTTAGGTTAGGTTAGGTTAGGTTAGGTTAGGTTAGGTTAGGTTAGGTTAGGTTAGGTAGGTTAGGTTAGGTTAGGTGAGGTTAGGTTAGGTTAGGTTAGGTTAGTTAGGTTAGGTTAGGTTAGGTTAGGTTAGGTTAGGTTAGGTTAGGTTAGGTTAGGGTTAGGTTAGGTAGGTAGGTTAGGTTAGGTTAGGTTAGGTTAGGTTAGGTTAGGTTAGGTTAGGTTAGGTTAGGTTAGGTTAGGTTAGGTTAGGTTAGGTTAGGTTAGGTTAGGTTAGGTTAGGTTAGGTTAGGTTAGGTTAGGTTAGGTTAGGTTAGGTTAGTTTTGGTAGGTTAGGTTAGGTTAGGTTAGGTTAGGTTAGGTTAGGTTAGGTTAGGTTAGGTTAGGTTAGGTTAGGTTAGGTTAGGTTAGGTTAGGTTAGTTAGGTTAGGTTAGGTTAGGTTAGGTTAGGTTAGTTAGGTTAGGTTAGGTTAGGTTAGGTTAGGTTAGGTTAGGTTAGTTAGGTTAGGTTAGGTTAGGTTAGGTTAGGTTAGGTTAGGTTAGGTTTTTTTTTTTTTTTTTTTTTTTTTTTTTTTTTTTTTTTTTTTTTTTTTTTTTAAATTGTAGCAGGAGTGGGAAATCCTCATGGACGCCCAGACTGACCCACAAGTGAGTCAGTTTGGGCAGTGCCGGACTCTTACCGGCTAAAACCCACTCCTGCTTTTGCCAGTGTCCCTCTGACATTATCAGAGACCTTGTTTGCTATTCTTTATTTCTGTCATTGTCTTTTATTCTAAATATTATATTATTTTTTATATTACATTCTTTATATTTACATTTCTGGATCATTTACACATTTATATTATTATTATTATTATTATTATCCTCATATCCATAATGAGCATTAACATTTATACTATTCTTATATCTATAGATTACATCTTTGGCTTAATTCAACTACAACAACAATACAACTTATTTTACTTTTTACACACTACTTTTGTACATTTCAGGAACAGTCTCTTGGTATTACGTATTCCGCCTTATCAACAGGATTTTTACCTCTTTGTCATTTTCGGACATTTTCAACGTTCTATGCAATGCTACTGTTAAATATTATGTGCAAATATGAATACTAAGCATTGATTTAGTTTACTTGTTCCTGACTATGGCCTTGTTAGCTAGTTTTATACAAAACTTAATGAACCTTTCTCGTGTTTCCTTACTTGTCATTAACTCACTCACTGTTTCCCTAGTTATTTGGGTACCTAGTTCCTGTTCAATCTCACATCTTTCTAGGCAATGGACGGGGCAGTCAGTGAGTATATGTATAACAGTTTCATGTTTGTCAGGGTCACATATGCACGATGGGCTTTCTTTACATTTGAACCTATTCAGGTATTCGGAAAACCCACCGTGTCCCGTAAGTATTTGCGTCAGTACTCCTATCGGTTTCAGTTTTTTAATATGTTTGAAAGCGTGAATGGCATCAGGGAAAAATATTTTTGTTACACCGGCTGTATCCTCGGATATGTATCTCCGATTCCATTCCTCAAGCGTATCAGCACGAATCTGCCGCTTGACGAATGAAATCGGGCATTGGTCGTAGTCTGGCCTTGTTTTTGTTTTTAGGGCAGCGTCCTTTGCCAGCTGGTCTGCTCTCTCGTTACCCTCCAGTCCCGCATGAGCTTTGATCCAAAAAAGTTCGACTTTTTTGGACCTGTCCCTGCACTGTCTCAGGTTTTCTCGGGTTTCGACTGCGAGGGGATGTAGAGAACGGTGGTTAGCAACCGTTTCCAATGACGACCTGGAGTCACTGTAGATGCCGAAACTATTTTGTGCACTACGCAAAATTTCCCGTGTGGCCTTGCATATAGCCAGCAGTTCCGCCTGGTAGACGGTACAGTGGGGTGACAGCTTTAGTTTTTGGCTTTTGGTTTCGCCATCATTGCTCCAGTGAGACAATGATGCTCCGACCTTGCCCTCGATTTTGCTGCCATCCGTGTAGATCCGTACTGCTTGAGTGCAGTGGTTGTTGACTTGCTCCTGGTCTGCCAGGCATATGAACTGCAGGCTTATATGTTTGGCCGGGTGGGGGGTTCTATCGAACGCGGTGCGTTGCTCGATCTCCTTGTCTCCTAGCGCCGGCTGACGTACCCCCCTCCTTGCTCCATATAGGGTCGCTGCCTCTTTTATTCGGAGGTCGAGGGGTAGTATCCCAGCCAGCACCAGCGCCGAGTTTAAGGAGACTGTGCGATAAGATTTACACAACTTCTGTGCAAATCCCCTTTGGACCGCGTTTAGTTGTTTGCGTATCATTACTTTTTCGACTGCTGGTGCCCACGCACTTGCCGCATACAAGATTGTGGGTTCAACTACTGCCGTGTAGATGGTGCGTATAACATCCGGATTGAGACCCCAACTTATCCTGGCTGCCCTCGACAACTGCTTATATAGGTTTAATGCCTTTTTGCATACATTAGATGCATGGGCATTAAACGTCAGCTTGTTGTCTATAGTCAGTCCCAGGACTTTGATTTCCTGCGACATACCAATATCGACCCCGCCCATGCTCAGCAGTGGGGTGTCATATTTAAGCTTCCGTGTAACCAACATTGCATTCGTCTTGTGTGGTGCGAATCTTAACTTATTTGCGACTCCCCACTGGTGAACATACTCGAGAGCGCCATTGGCACGTCGCTGGATCTCCATCGCGGAGTCCCCGTCGAATAGTAAGACTACGTCATCGGCGAAGGCTTGGCAGTAGTCTCCCCTTTTTACCAGGCCTTTAAGTAGGGGGTCAAGTAAGAGATTCCAAAGAATCGGGCCCCCTATCGATCCCTGCACACAACCTTTATTGGTTTTCCTGGTCACCTCCTCTCCCGCGTATCTTACCCTGACCTTCCTATGTTTCAGGTAACTATCCACCACTCTTCTCACGTTTACCGGACATTTCGCTTCCGCCAGCCCGGTTTTTATGGCCGGCCACCATGCACTGTCAAAGGCTCCCTCTATGTCCAGTGATATCATGACAATTAGTTTTTTGTCTTTCAGTTTCCGTCGTATGAGGTTTAGCAGGTCAAAGAGGGAGTCTTCGGTGCTTTTCTGTGGCATGAAACCGTACTGGCGAGTGCTGAGTCCAGGTATGATGTGCCATTTAACTCGACCTATAAGCATTTTCTCCAGGACTTTTCCCATCACTGGCAACAATCCTATTGGCCTATATGATTTAGGAGCTGTATAGCTCTCCTTTCCGGGTTTTCTCAGGATAACTACTGTGGCTTCTTTCCAGATCCTCGGGAAGTAGCCCAGCTCTAGGCATTTGTTTGCCAGTGATAGGAAGAGCTCTGGATCGTGACTTATTGATTGCTGGCAGATATCGGCTGTAAGGCCATCTGCCCCTGGGGCTTTTTTAGGGTTGAAGCCACGTATGGTGGAATTCAGCTCTTCCTGAGTAAACGGTGGGTCATGTTCTTCATCATGGCCCATATCGTTTATTTCTTCAGCTATCGTCCTGATACGCCTATGCTCCTCATTGTCATCTTCCTTCCTATCCTCAGGGTAGAATGTTTCTGCCAGCAATGTTGCAGATTCGAGGTGGTTCAATACTTTCCCTTCCTTGGTCAGGGGGAGATCCTCCTGTCTTTTCATTGTCCTGCCTATGACCCTATAAATGCCCTCCCAGAGACCCTCTCTATCCTGTTTAGAACAGAAGCTTTTCCAGCTTTCTGTTTGGGCAGTTCTTTCTGTTTGCTCATATTCTTCTTTCTTTTTCAGGTACTCCCCGATGACCTTCGCCCTCCGGATAGGCGCTGCACAACGGACTCTACGCTTCCTAGTGGCGACCGCCTTTTTCAGCATGTCGAGCTCATTGGACCACCAAGGTAATTTAATTTTGCTACTTGACTTAAGCTTTGGTATACTGAGGTTACATGCTTCTACTATTATGTTAATATATGATTCTATTTTAAATTCCAATTCGGTTTTATTGTTAATTTTGTCAAATTCTATTTTACTAATGTGGTTTTCTTCTAGCATCTGGCTCAGTTTAACACGAAATTGCTCCCAGTTTGCTTTTTTGCTGTTGAATATTCTTGTGGTCCTAGATATGTCTAGGCCCTTTGCTCTTTCGAGTTTAATTTTAAAAATAATGGCGTTGTGGTCTGAGCTCGTCATGCCTTCGTCCACCCTCCAGTCCTCGACCAGGTCGAGCAGGTCCGCCGTACATGCCGTGACGTCCACAAAGCTGGTGTACAGTGTGGTTCCCCTCACTGTGTGGAATGTCGGTGTGTCGCCTATGTTGAGCACCTGCAATCCCATCTCCTCCAGGGCACCGGCCATTTCGATCCCTCTTCGATCGATTTTTGGGCTACCCCACCAGGAGTTCTTGGCGTTTGCGTCTCCACCCAGGATAATTCTCCGGCCAAAACTCCTCTCTATCTCGGTTAGTTGCTCCAAGTATGGCCCTATCGGTGCTGGTTTTGGTTCTAGGTAGAATGAGACTACCACGATCTCCCAGGCGCTTGTCCTCAGCTTCACCACTGTGATGTTGGGCGTGGTGAAGTTCGGATACTGGATGACGTCTATATCGCCATCGAAGACTGCGATTGCAGTCTTGATGACGCCGTCTCCATCGCCAGTATGCTGGTATATTCTAACGCCACGGTAGTCTTTCATTCTACCCAAACTGCCGATGTACGGCTCCTGGAGTAGTGCAAAAGCCACCCCCTTTTTGTGAGCCTCAAGCATAATCTCGTTTGTGGCCAAAGCTTTTCTCCGCAGATTAGCTTGTGCCACGAGGTATGGCCTTTTTTGGGAGACAGAGTTTTCGCCGGGGACGCCCTTAGCAGTATGCCACCCTAGATCTAGCTATCGCATCCCATTTAATCCTAATGGGGCACTCCTGGCTAAACGCATTATGGTCTATCTTATCGAGCTTTGAACGCACACAGTTGCAGCATGACGGGGCCGCACCCTCAAGCCAGTCGGGGCACTCTGCCTTCATGTGGTGTCCCCCGCAGTGACTGCACTTTGCCTGGGTCTCCTGGCAAAAACGTCTGCCATGTCCGTAGCCCAGGCAAAGCGAGCACTGTACTATCGGAGATTGGTCGGCCACTCTTATCCTCTGTAGGTCAATGAGGACCGACTCGGCGTCTGTCAGTCTCTGCCACATTTTGGGGGACACCCTCATCACGATATGGCTCGTGTGGGGGTTCCTGGTGCGTTTTTTATAGGCTATTTCGAGTCTGTCTTCTTGCTCATTCAGGTCCATAAACATTCTTTTGTTTTGGTTTCTCAGCGCGATTAGAATGTCCCCGTCACTATTGCAACTGAGCACGTCCTTTAGGATGACGAGGGGGTCTCTGTTTTGGATATTTTCTACTTGGAGACTTTCGCCGGATTCTTTGATTCTATTTTTAACTCGTTCTCTGTCCTCATCGGTT